>JAEAOA010002325.1:0-20000 GCA_016746295.1 Potamilus streckersoni
CCGAATTTATTCTAAATGTTTTTGACCTTTCTATCCTGCTTATTCTCAATTTTTTGCCCACTATGCCCCATGATATTCAAATGTTATCACACAACCCACCTGCATTATTTCAAGTTCATCACCACTATACCTGATTATTAAAAAATTTTTATCCCCTTTTATGGTTCCTGCTTTTCTCAATGTTATCAAATGCTACAGCATTTTTCATTTATCCCCATGATAATGCTTATTTCAATGTTTATCACCCTAGACCCTGCATTTTTCAAGTTACACCACTTGACCCTGCATTATTCTCAATGTTTATGACCACTATGCTACCATGCATTATTCTCAATGTTCTATACATCTATGAAAGTCTTAAAAAAATCTTACATGTGATTTGTTTCAGTGTGCAGCAGATAAATACACTACATGATGTGTAACATTACAGCTCAAATGCCATCATTTTTCATGTCACCTTTTTGCCAATGTAACCAAAGTTTAAAAGGAAGGAAATGATATGATCAAAAAACTACCTCACATTAACTGTTCTTTATATAATCTAAATGCTAGGTTTAAACAACATTCAAAAAATCAGTTTAGAATTAAAAGGTGCCACCTCTTAATTAAGTCAATGAAGTCGCTTATAATTCCATTTGCTTTCAGTAGTGCTCCAAAACAAATTCCGCTAGTGATTAATAACATTTGTACATGGCAAATACAATTATTACAGAGGGAAGGAGAAGAGGTGGGCATGCTTTTATAAGCAACTCTAAGTCTGAAATTAAATAAATTTATACATGTATCAAACCAACATTCTCGACCTTTTTTCCTTCATTTTGTAAACAATTTATTTATATCTGGAACAAAGCAATCAAGAATGATCACACAAAGATATGTCTGTTTACAACAGTGGTACATTTAATCCAAATTCTTACACTGAATGAGTTATTCATATTCTGTAGACTCCTAAAAACAAACCACTGATACCAAATTTCAAACTCAATAGAATTTCAACTTGTGTGATAATCTTTCTTCAGTAACTAACAGGCAAATAAAAGTATTTTCACCAAACAGGACACAATGATTTTATCCCTTTTGAGACAAGGATCTTTAAGGAGCGAGTTCACAATAATTATTACACATTTTGACAAATGAATCTCTAAGAAGAAAGAAAAAAACAATCAATATCCTTCTGATGAAAAGATCTCAAAAAAGGGAAACCACAATAATTAATACTCCTTCTAAGACAAGGTTCTCTAAGAAGAGAGACCACTCAGTTGACAAGCACCTGTCCACAACAGCATTTCATGTAATCTAATCAGTATTTACCACATGTTTACTCAGATGTGAAAACCACCTGTCAACAATAATGTGTATAACCTGATCAGTATTTACACCATGTTTACTGTGTGGAATATGATAATGCAAAGTAAATCCACTGATACTTCCAAAACCTTCTGTTATGAATAAATATAACAACATGAATACACACTTGTACCTTACCACACTCCCACAACTCATCAGCCTCCCTGTATTATATCACACCCACATGCTGGCACCTTACAATACAAAACAGCATCCTCCTACAGCAATAACTTCTTTTGATTCTCTGCCAAATTCATTCCCTGTCTGAATTCCCTGGTAATTTTACTGGCAGGCCAGAAACTGAAATGGAAGATGATTAATAAAATTAGTTTATGTGTGTGTATATATTTACACACACACACACACACACACACACACACACACACACATTCTGGAAAACAAATAACAAATTCAAATATCAAAATAAACCTAGAAAATGCACTAAACTATATTTTGCTATTTGTCATAAAGTTATAACTGCAACTCATTTTTGTATGTTCCTGTCCACTAAATATGGGACCCAGGTTATGCAACTTTTTACACAGACATTGTATTATGTTATATATTTGTAGGATTTTGATTAGAACTCACACTTATCACATTTAGTGGACCACATGAACATTTCCAAGATCTCTGCAGACCATTTACCTAATGAAGACTGTACCCTTACCTAACAAATGCAAAGTGCTACATATTAAAAATAACTTATTACCATGTTTTGTTGTACAAATAAAAACATGCAACTCATATTTAATATCAGTAGTCTTTCTTTTCTTGTCTTGGAAACTGCCAATGTAGGTACAAAAAATACTTGCTAGTAGCTTCCAGTGGGATGGTGGATCTTACCAGGGTTTTCCCTGGTTTTTCCTCCATCAGTTATTTTGGTCACTATGCATAGCCTATCATGTACTGAAAAAAGGCAATAAACCTAAAACAACTTTTCTTTCTTAAGTGATGGATGAGCCGGTTTTTTAAATCTTAGCTAAGTTCAGGCTCTCATTTGTTCTGCAACATTTCTCTGTACTACCTGAACTAAGCTCACTGACTGCCATTAGTACATATACCAGATATTTAAAAGTATCTTCCCCCTAGCAATGTAACTGTTTAAATGATGTAAAAAAGTCAATCTTTTTAAAAGTATGTGTGAATTTACGAATGCATGTATTTTTAATGGCACAGCAGCACAATACTTACTATATGAACACTTCCAATAAATGAAAACAAAAGTACAAGCAAAAAGATAAAAGCTGTCCAATTTTTTTTAAATGTATATAAAATAAAAGATGGTAAAAAATATAAAATTCTCAAAATATGAGTTAAAAAGAAAATACTGACCTGAAACCATTTCATAAAGCTTCTAAATATGTCATCAAAATTGTTGCATGCAGATGGAAGCATATCTTACTGTACCCTGAACTGATTTTTAAAGCCTACCTGTGACAGTGGACGTATACCTCCATCTTGTAAAATTTCCACACAATCCTTATATCACTAATATTATCCAGAATAGACAATATAGAAGTGCAGCATTTGTTGAAAAGAGTAGAACCAACTCTGAGCTCTACTTCAAAGCTGACACCTGAGATGCATTCCAGACACTGCCTCACTGTTGTTTATGTAATGCAATATTCTTTGGCTGCCAATGCTTAAAGCTTACATATATAAATAATCATGGTGTTCTTCAATGCACTGGCATTTACATGAAGACTTGCTGCATCATTCATTGATTTTGGCAATAACTAAAGTCTGCACTTCAAACTGCTAATTTGTGCGTTCCCACAAGTCTACAACTTGGTAATTTGTTTATTACCACAAGTCTATAAGCTGCTGATTTGTGTATTATAAGTCTATAAGCTGGTAATTTGAGTATTACCTCAAATCTGTAAGCTGGTAGGACCTGTATACAAGTCTACAAGCTGCTAATTTGTGTATTACCAAAGTCCAGAAAGTCTGATGAGAATAGTTGTATCAATATATCTCAAATTTTCCTTCTAATCAATATTTACAAAATTAAGACAAATGAAAAGGTGCTCATTTCTGAAACATGAATTTCTTGTTTTCAAAATATCAAATGAGATTCAACAGCAAAAAATATGTGTTGTTAAGAAACAATAGAAAAGTTTTCAATTACAATGAAAAGGACCAAATATGCAATGCACTATCTTTAAAAAGTTTTAAATATGCACTTAATTATTTTTAACAAATGAGTATGGATACTTTTTCTCATAAATTTTGGAAGGAAGAAAACCCCACAAACCCCAAGAAAAACAATGTTTCTCATAAAAACATTTCTCTGATTGCTAATGTGTAGCCCATTAGACATTGCAAATTAGGGACCTAAAGAAAGGTACAATGGACAAATCCTTAAAGGTATTACAATACTCATTAAGTTCCTTGTACATTTCCTTCATTTTTCTATAGTTTGTTAAAATCCAGTGCATTAGTTAAGAGTTCAGATACAATAAAACTATCTTACACTTAAAGTCTGCACATGTTATGCTGCATTTTCAGGAAATAGTTATCCTTCAATGAAATGTCCTGAAATTTTAGTGTCAATGACATTTCTAAAATCATTCCAATCATTCTGCTTGTTTCATAATCCCACACAAAAGCCATGAAATTTGAACTTCTTATTTTCACTTGGACTTTAATGATGCTGTCTACTGAATGAAAGTTATTTTTTTTACTGGTTTTCAAATCCCAAGAAATATTTTGAGAAAACATGATTTTTCTTTGGGACTAAAATTTTGAATGCAAAAAACATTTGAGGTTTAATGTAGTTATACCTTGAAAAGCCACATTTTCTGAGACATTTTCCTGCAATATGAATGATTTGTTACAGTGGGATGGTGGTGCAATGAACAATGCCCGTCAACACTGATCTAATTATACAACTTAATTCAGTGTTATACAATATGGGTCTTAGTGACCTAATTTTATGGGGCTGGTATTGTACTCACTTAGACTTAAAGAAACAAATAGTTGCATGATGTTGTTGCAAACTACACCTGAGAAATGTAAAATATAATCCAAGTGTAATAGATGGATGGATTGATGGATCGACAAATGGACAAACAGGGAAGAGTAAACGGCTCTTTCTACATTCATGGGTGGGTGGGAGTTGCACAAGACTTTTTTTTAAAATCTACATATTTTTTATGGCATTAATGGTTCTCTACTGCTATCCAAAAATGAATGTGCATGACCAACACATGGCAACCACATTCATCAGGCACTGGGTATGTACAGAATACTGCATTGTGTAAACACACAGGTGTTCTTTTTGCTGGACTGACATTGATCAATGAATAAACCATTCACTCCCTTATTCTAGCAAGATTATAAGAATACTTCACTAGACACTCTGCAACCGCTTCAGTGGCCTAGTGGTTAGAGCGTCTGCCTCAGATGCGGGAGGTCATGGGTTCGATCCTTGGTCGAGTCATACCAAAGACTTACAAAAATGGTACTAACAGCTGCCTCACTTGACGCTCAGCAGTAAGAGCTTAGTGTTAGGACTGGTCAGCCTGGTGTCAGGATAATGTGACTGGGTAGGACATCATGTTACATGTCTGCTGCATGATGCCCTAGTGCTAAACATAACTATAATCTGCCACACTGCAGACATCATAGCAATATGAGTGAAAATTTTTTAAAGCTACATTAAAATTTGTAATCACATCACATCACATCACTGGACACTGTAGAATAACCAGTTTTTCAAATCTTCATGCAGAATTGGGGATGCAGAAAAGACCCTGATGCACCCTCCAGCATGCCATATATGGTAAGAACCCCAATGTTCCCGCAAGCATGCCAAATATGGCATGCCATATATGATAAGTAATAGACCCAATGCACCCTCAAGCATGCCATATATGGTAACAGACCCCAATGTACACTAAAGCATGCCATATATGATAAGTAATAGACCCTGATGCACCTTACCTTCAAGCATGCCATAAATGGTAACAGACCCCAATGTACACTGAAGCATGCCATATATGGTAAGAACCCCAATGTACACTAAAGCATGCCATACATGGTAAGTACCCTGATGCACCCTCAAGCATGCCATATATGGTAACTAATGTAGGCAGAAGCCACAGTGGTTCATTGGGTAATATGCTATAAGGGTGGTGTGGGTTTGAAACCTATAATGGGATCAGCCCTGACTGGCTATTTTGATGTGTCCTTGGGCACTGCACTCAGTTTTGGCACTCAATAACCCATGTGTTTGTAGTGATGTAAAACACCAAATCAAAATCTTCTTGCTTGTACAAACTTAACAAACTGCACTGGAACAAATGTATGAACTTGTTTATGAGTCAAGTCAAAATGCAAACAATGGTGATCCTGATCTTCCAAGGCATGCTCCTTCAGATCTGGGTCTATGTTGCTTTTTCCACTGATTATTCCTAACAAGATGCACAGACTAAGATCTGATGATGCATCATGCAACAGCAGATCTGCATCTGAATAGTTTTCAGGTGGGCTTGTTTTATAAATAAGTACACAAGGTACCCAATATCAACAAGTTACAGTACCAACAATATTCAACCTAGCAGTCCCGTTGATAAGGAGCTTATTCATACATAATGGTAGTAGATCATTTACTGAATCAAAAATGTGTTCTCAGGAAAAAAAATGACCATTCATTTCCCTAAAGGAATTTCACAGTTAACTGCTTTACCAAAGATTAAAATTTTAAGTCTTGCAACACAATGGCTCTTCAATGAAAATCCAGACACTTTTTACAGCCTAATGCACACCATCCCATCTGCCAGAATTAGCCATTAAGTCCAAGTAGTCATAATAGAGTCCCATGTATCATCAGGGTAGCAAACAAATGATTTTTTTAATTAATTTTTTTATAAAAATTGATTTTTTTATTAACTGGATTTTTTTATTTACATTTTATTTTTTATTTTAATTAAATTGAGTGAATACAGTTTTCAATTTATTTTCAGTGTAATGCAATTCTAAATTATGTACTTAAATTATTGTCTGTTATTGAGGGTTGTGACTACCTGGTTTGTATCATAATTCTAAGAAGTAAACAAGTTGCTGACTTGAATTTAAGTTCAAGAACTGGGTTTTGCAGCAGAAAATTCTATTTTGTCTTAGGTTAAGTAAAATTTGTACATATAGGACTTGGCAAACAATTATTCTTTGCTGTTTTATGATCAATCTGTGGAATAATTTTTAGTTATGTTCAGATATAATTTGAGAGAAACTATTTACAGTATTTAAATTATTTATTGGTATTACGTAGTGCTGACTTTTTTTGGACAAAAAACACCACTTAGAAATTAATGAGGACTCATTGAAAAACATTCTGGATGGTATCATTATGACAAATTGAGTAATCTCACAGCTATTGGAATTCATTCTGAACATTCAAAACTTTTGGACTTGTGGTAGGACATTTAGGATTATTTGGGATTTAACCCTTTAACTACTACAGCTGTTCTGCAGTTTCGCTACTGCTGAGTGATAGCGTATCATTTACTGAGACTACTGATACTGTTTGCTAGGCTGAATACTAGAGCATTATCATGGCTGACTACGGAAACTGACAATAAAAACATGGTTACGTTTATATTCATTATTTCATTAGTTTTTGCTGGATTTCACTGAAATAAAAAGCAGCTTACCTTGTATAGTGTCTGTTATTCATATATTTCCATTTCATTTACCCCTACAACAATCAGACAAGAAATCCCTGTCGCGTAAACTGTTTTGAATTGCACAAAATAAATCATCGGCATTTGAATCAAAATCACATACATCTAGTGTTGAAACGGGACTAACATCATTATCTGATCCATTTACAAAGAATGATCCATTAAACTCTTCGATATTGCTTGCACTGAACCCTTTAAAGTCACAAATATCTGACTAGGAATCCATTTTTATCTCAACTACACGTGTTTTGTACATTGCCGGAAATTTCCTTCCCGCGTGTCTAAATTTAAACTCTCAGCTTTCCAACTGGTATCAAAATGTTCAGTAACCAGTCTTCTCATTGGTTATGATAATGAAAAATAAGTAAATATCTGTACTTTCAACCAATCAACGTTTAGTTAACATAGCAGTTACGTCCACATATATGCGACACTGGGGTTTTGAGTACAGCAGAACTACGCGCTCATAAGCGACACTGGGGTTTTAAACAAGGCTTATCAACACTGCATATATGCGTCAGTGGGGTTCAGGAGCTATTTACAGGTGACGCTCAGATGCAGTAGTCGTAGTTAAAGGGTTAATTTACAATACTGTATGTTCCTCGTAAATTTTCAATTTTTAACTTAGAAAAACAATTTGTTTTTCAATGTCAGTCATATTATTGGTTCCACATCTTTTCAGCTTTGTTTCTTGTTGTTGTTGTTGTTGGGCTTAATGCCATTTTTCAGCACACGATAGGCTATTCATGGCAGCCAGTATTATTGGTGGAGGAAGAAACCGGGAAATCCACGGAAAGAACCACCGACCCACGAGAAGCTACTGGCAAGCTTTCTCACATATCCACATTCGCCAAATCCTAGACTCGAACACACGCAAACAGAGGTGAGATAGCAGTGATACATAAAGGACAGCGCTTTAGACCACTCGGCCAGAGCCCCCATTTCAGCTAGTTTAAAACCATAGAGTTGTAACAGTAGAATATATATTTAAAAAAAAATTATAAATATATACCAGACAGAACAGACAGTGCTATCCCTGGATTCTGAAGTAGTATCTTGATAATATTAGGCAGAATTAATAATTTAATACAAATAATACTATCATACAGGTTAGATAATTTTAATTCATACTGAACAGATTTACTAGGTCGTCATGTGAGTGCATCTGCAATGCACGAGTTCATATAACACAGACTCGGTGCTATCATTTTTTGGTGGTGTGTGCTTAGTGATGTCAGGATATGGGCTGGTGTGTGCAGGCAGGCGATGGGTACCATTTACTTGCAGACCTGGATTCAAAACTCCATAGAGTATGAATTATAGTTTTCTAACCCTTAGTTTTTTATGATAGCATTATTTGTATTAAATTAATAAATTCTACCTACTATTATCACGCATTCTTCTACAGAATGCAGGCAAGACAATGGGTGCTGTTTACTTGTGGATGATAGCATTATTTGTATTAAATTTCATGATGCGATATTTTAAAGTAATTTAAATGCAAGATAAAGAAAATCACTACAATTATGTTTTGGGGCCCCCATGAGTGGCCAAATGGTTTAAAGCGCTCTCCATTATGGAACACTGCAATCTCACCTCTGTCTGTGTGAGTTTGAGTCTAGGATCCAGTGAATGTGGATATGTGAGAAAGCTTGCCAGTAGCTTCTCATGTGTCAGTGGTTCTTTCCGGGGATTTCTCGGTTTCTTCCTCCACCATTAATACTGGCTGCCATGTATTGTGTGCTGAAAAATGTTGTTAAGCCCAACAACAACAATAACAACAATTAAGTTTTAAACATATTTGAATTCACTACATCTAATTACTGCATTTACATGGCATATTTAAGATTTGGGATAAGTGCTTTGTGTCCAACAAATAAGTTTTCCAGCTTTCTCTTTGCCAAACCTACATGACCTTGGAATGAACAAATCCAAATACAGAAAAAACATATTAAACACCAACAATAGTGACAACTGTCCAGAATAACTGGTTGCTCAGATCCATGATATTTCTGTCCAAGTATTTCCACCAGACAATTGATGAATCATCTTTTGAAAGTTCATGCTTGAACACACAAGACTTGATGGCTTTGGGTTGCACTCAGGTTTACCACTGTTGACAAACAGGTTGGATGATGGTCACTTACAAAACATAGTCTGTTTGATCACTGGGGAGGTTCCTACCCAAAGGACTGGGATGAAGAATTGCAAGGCTCTTTTTAGCATAAATATTAAATTTTTTGATCACCCCAAGTTGATAGATTAATTTGAAGCATGTGCCATATTTCAACTGCCTCACTGATGACACATCTATAACTCTGCACATTATCAACTGCCACTGCAATTGGCTTTATTCATTCAAGATAAACTTTAGCATTCTTTATCATACCATAATTCAACTTTTCAGCAATTCATGTATTAACTCTTTCATCACTATGGACCAGTGTACCCGTCCAGGAAATAAGTCAGTAAACACTATGGACCAATCTACCCCACAATATATATATATATATATATATATATATATTTCAAGGTACCTCTAAAAACTTCCTTCCTGTAATGTAGATATTTTATTTGGATTATCTTGTGAGTTTTGCTTGTATACAACTAGAAATATGGAAGAAAGTAGGCACTTTTAACAAGTTTTCTGAATGGTGAAATTTGTATCCAAAATGTCGGACTTCAAAGAAAGTTCAGATGAGATTGAAGTGAATCATAAAAGGATTTTACCACTTTCAGCCTAGTACAGTTGGATTTAAATGAAAGAAGACATCTCGAGAGACAATGATATGCACTTATGGGTGACAATGATGACAATGAAGAGGACTTTGAAAGTTCTGAACCGTAGGAATTGTACACTCCAAGTAATTTTAATTGGATGAAGTTGAAAAACCAAAGAGATTTGTTACAGTTTTCTGAGACAGCTTTACCCACCCAAGTGTTAGATGACTCCAGGAAAACTTTGGAATATTTACAAATATTCTGTTCAGATGAAGTTCTGCAAACACTGTGAGTCTAATGAATTTCAAATATGCCAGAGGCAATAAAGGTCTATGGACTTGATTACCTTAGCTTCTGCCTGTCAAATACCTGAAAGACATGTGCAGATTCTGGAATTATTCATGAATATATCTAGGGTCAATTGAACAAGTTTTGGGAACTTTCCAAGTTTTCTAAGTGGTAAATAGATAATTACTTGTATTTTACTTGTGTTACCTGTTTGCACCTGCATTTTAACATCTATAATAGATATGCACATTTTAGTAAATTGGTCACAAAATTTGATTTTTAACCTTGATTTTGACACCTAATCCAGCCAGATATCTTAACCCTTTCATCACTAAGTAACTTTGTAGGCAGAGAGTCCTCAACAGTAAGTAACTTTGGAGTTGTAAAGCAAACTGACTTGTGGACTTTGAAACAACATAACTTTGTCAATGTTAAAGATATCTGGCTGGATTAGGTGTCAAAATCAAGGTTAAAAATCAAATTTTATGACTAATTCATTAAAATGAGCATATCTATTACAACTGTTAAAATGCAGGTGCAAACAGGTAACACAACAGGCAAAATACAATTATTTTATTACCTCTTAGAAAACTTGGAAAGTTCTCAAAACGTGTTCAATTGACAATAGATGTACTAGTGAATAATCACAATAACAATACAAGTCTTTCTTTCATGGTGTCCATAATATATAAAATTCTATAAAATGAACCAAAATGATCTCCAAGGTGAGATCTGTCCACACACCTATAACGCTCTGCCACGTTTGATCATCGCATTGAAGTTCGTTAAACAGACAATTTTTCCAAAAACTTCATCTGAATAGAATATTTGAAAATATTACGAAGTTTACCTGGATCCATCTAACACTCGGAAGTACCCGATTCTGTCAGAAAACTGAAATAAATCTCTTTGGTTTTCCGGCTTCGTCTAAACAAAACCATGTGGTGCGCACAATTCCTCTGGTTCAAAACCTTCAAAGTTTTCTTCATCATAATCACTGTCACCCACAAGTGCATTCCGTTGTCTCTCCAGACATCTTCTCTCATTTTCATCCAATTTACCAGGTCGAAATTATTCAAATCCTCCGATAACCTCCTCTGAAATTTGTTCAAACTCCGCCATTTTGGATACAAATTTCTGCATTCGGAAAACACGTTAAAAGTTCGTACTTTGTTCGATATTTCTAGTTGTATACAAGCTAAACTCACGAGATCATCCAAATATAACATCTACATTACAAGAAGGAAGTTATTAGAGGTACCCCAAAAGTTATTTAGTCGGGTACTATAACGTTAAGGAAGAACACTGCCCTAGACTGAAAACTCGGTCCATAGTGTTTGTGGACTTACTTCCCCATGACCAATTTTTTGGTCTGTAATGATGAAAGGGTTATCAATTGGCCAAGTTATATTATTTCCAAGTTCACAAGTCATTTTGCTTTACAACTCTGAAGTTACTTAGTGCCAACTCTATGCAGACAAAGTTACTTAGTGATAAAAGGGTAATAGACCTCAACCCCCATGCTGCTCATGCACTTTGCAAGGAATTAACCAATTCTCCAGATATATCTTGTGTAAGAAGCATACATCTTGTGGAAGAATAGGCTAATAAACGTCCAAACTAGAGCAGATCATATCATGCAACATGTGTTTATTTAGAATTAGACTTAAGTTTAGAAATGTTTTTATAATTTAATGCGCAATTTAGAATCAGACTTACATTCTGATAATTTAATGTGCAATTTAGAATTAGACTTACATTTTGAATGTTTTCATAATTTAATTTGCAAACATACCCTTACAATTAGTTGAGCCAATCCAAATGTTTTTATATAGATTGATAGTTTGACTAGGATATTTTAATGCCGTTTACAAGTGATTTAGGTCACAAAATCTACATAGTTTATCATCATATGTAACAAACCAATTAAAAAATCATCTGGATGACTTTCTTGGGTGTGATTTAGATTATGAATTTAAATCACCTGACTTGAATCAACAACCCTGTGTACAATACAACTTCCTTCCATGACTGCATACATGAAGTTTGGTTAGAAAATATTTGCATTTATTTCAATTAGGGTTTATCATTTTAACCCATCCACTAGTTCATGACAAGTGGTTTCAGAAAGTTTAACTTGTCCTATATAACTTTTCAATAGTCCCAAAATTTAAATTGTGACTAGACTTGATCCAATCATGCACTTTAATCCAATAAACGAATGAACAAAATACATGTATAACATTTATTTCTTCAAAGGTCATAACTGTTTAAAAATATTTTATGCATTTTAAAAGCTGGATTTTAAAGTATCCATGTACATGTCTTGAGTCCAGTTGATGAAATGTTCATAAAAAGCTGGATTTTAAAGTATCCATGTACATGTCTTGGGTCCAGTGGATGAAATGTTCATAAGACTACTTCTTTGGTCTAAGGATTTCCATAAAAAAAAGTATAAAGTTCACTGAACAAAATCCTAACAATCTGCATTACATGCTAATGGAACTAATGACTGATTGTGTGTCTCTTTGGAGAAATAATTACCTGAGACTTTGTGACAACTGTAGGTTTTAACCATCCACTTGTATGTGAATTTTCCTTTCCTGAATCTTCTAGATTAACCTCCCTGGAAAAATATTTTAGGAAACACATTATATCCTTATCTTTGCATGACAACTATTCTAAAGTGATCACAACATTTTGCTGTTTAAATAAAAATATAGCGCCTAAATTAGTGTAATTGTTTCACTTAAAAGCAATTTTGCACATGGACAATTATTAATCCAAATAACTGATTTCAATTTGAAAGAATCTTTAGTCATTTAATCAGTGTACAAGGAAACCAAGACTTGTGACCATAGTTTTTTTAATTGATCTGACTTGCTTGATTGAAATCTGCATGTGGTCAGTTCCCAGTATCTGGGTTGAGTAAACACAATATAACAAGGTCATTTAAAACATTGCTAAGTAAACATTTCAGCCATGCTTGTTTGAAGTTTTCTGGATGACTGATACTCCTGTCAGCTTAACTCAATTATCAACCAAGCAGTAAATAGATTGTACACATGTAACAGTTAACACCAACCACTTATGGTAGGTGTGATAATCATGTGACTAAATAACAGGAGAGATATAGCTTAAACCATTTATTATGGCCATTGTCATTAATGGCCAGATAAAGTGATTAAAGCATGATAATTAGTGCTTGCCTGACTTGTTTTAAAATAGGACATGCGTCTTTGAAATTTTACTTCATAGACTTGAAATATTAATTATTTGGGATGTCAGGCTATGGAATTTCATCAACCTTGTCAGTATGTGGGAGAGTATGTTAAGAGACACATGGACAGAGGGTATGAACACAGACAAACAAACGGACAGAGGGTATCAACATATTCCAGATTTTAAAATTTTTAAATAAATCTGAGACCAAAAACTACTTCAAACTAAGACTCCAAATTAAGCTGAATATTGTAAAGTGTTTCTGAGCTAAACTTTCTGCATGACAGTTTGTTCAATGGTGACAGATGAGGTAACTGTTTGATTTCAAACTTATATCAATTAGCATATACTGAGTTTTCCATGACACTTTAGGACATACAGAATATGCACATTATATTTTTGTGAACTGAAATAATACCATGAATTTCTGTGTGATAAGTTTTAAACACAGCACTGAAATTGTGACAATCTATAAAGTCCACTTTTATAGTTGTTTTGCCAATCAAAGATGTAATAATATACACCAGCCTCTGTACTAAACCTATGAAGTCACTGGCAAAAGACAACATTCAATTACTGAAATCATATTTCAAATGGCATTGCTGCCAGAAGACAACACCATGATCACCACTGAAAACTAATGTTTCATCATCACCAAGACCATGTTCAATAGTTCATCACTGATCAATCAAACTACCAGAAAAACCAAAATGAAATTAAGAAAATTAAAACTAACCAAAACTTAAGTTATTTAGGACATTAAATCAAGGTTGTAATAACAGAAGTCTGGTGTGCTAAAAACAAGTTGTACACAAAACTGAATTCAGGATCACTTGTGACAGTTCAAAATACAAAGTATCAAGTAAAAAATATATAGCCCATTTGCACAATTTAGTTACCCAGTGAAACATCCAGCTGAAGCTTCTAAACAAGAGTAATAAAAACAAAATTTTCTATGACACAAGACCTGAAATTTCTGACTAAAAATAGCTTACCTGAACCTTCTTCCAGATGAGGATAAATAGAAAAATTGTGAATATTTACATAAAAGCAAAAGCCAGTCTACGTTTTTTGGAACTCAATGGAATTTTCCAGCAAGCGCCTTCACTTTGATGATGAAAATGAGCAACAAGCCTGAAAAATTCAGTGTTAATTCGATTTCTGCACTGTGCTTCTTGAAATGCCATCACTGGCTTCATATGCTGAAACTTCTGCTCAGCACAAGTACATGCATCTCACAGCTCAATGATATAATAAATTGTTTAATGTATTAATCTGTATAAAAATTATGCATAAATAATCATTACTTCAAATTTGCCCAATAACTTCCTTAATTTACAAATATCTTATGGGGGAAATTACTTTTGATTTATGTAAATTTCAATTTATGACAACCTCAGGAATGCTTCCCTGGTTTAAATCAAGCAGTAGCTTTAATGCAAAATTATTGCAATTTGACTCTTTAAATGCTTCAACCTACAACACAAAAAAGCAATTCTACACATCATTTTGAATAAACATGTTGAAACAAGTTGAATGAGCTGCTCTTCAAACTTATCTCAAAGCAATAAAAGAATTCAAATTTCAAAATCTGTTTCAGAACCATAACAAGAACTTGAAGGATGCCAGTGCATGTTTCAAACACACAATTAACTTCTTAGACTATCATACTCTTAACAATAACTTGCATTCCCAAATTATTAGCTAAATTCCCTTAGACTAAACCATGAACATGACTTGAAATTATTTTTTTGTATCTAACATTCAAGCTTTTAATTTTGTTCATTTTAGTTTGGGACGGACCATTTAATCTTGTCATGGTAGGAGTGGAGGCTGCTGTGATTTTTTTTAATCCTGGATGTTTTTATACATAAATTTCAGCTGATATATTAAGCAACAAAACTTAATTCCCAACACACTTGTTTTGAGATCCAGACAACACTGTTTGGGTCACTAGCATTTACTGACAAAATGATTTAATGCATTATTTGCCTCAGAGTTTGTGGCCCTGGAGTTCTCTAACACTGTCAACTTACTGGTGACCCTGGAGTTCTCTAACACTGTCAACTTACTGGTGGCCCTGGAGTTCTCTAACACTGTCAACTTACTGGTTCTAACACTGTAAACTTACTGGTGGCCCTGGAGTTCTCTAACACTGTCAACTTACTGGTGGCCCTGGAGTTCTCTAACACTGTCAACTTACTGGTGTTTCAAACCAAAGGGAAGTTGTCAATGTAAACACCCAGGCATCCTGCTCAGTCTTTTTTCTGGTTACTAAAGTGTCCATTTCAGTAAATATATTCTAATGTCTATAAGTAACATTTTTTTAAATTAAAAAATAAACAAAGGAGGAATTGATGGAACGATGTGTTCAAAGAAATGTAGCTTTAAGGTATTATTCACGGCTATTAGAAAATGGAGAACATCATAGCTGTTGCCATGAAACAGACTAAATTATGCAAATACAGCAAGTGTTGCTATGGAAACTTTTGGGATTATAATACCAACAAATTAACTGTTAGGGCCCTTCCTTCCTTTTCCCGCGTCAATCAGAAAAAGTAAAAAAAAAATAAAAACAAATGAAATGTCCTTGTTTTGCTCATTTTGTTATATCCTTGATTCGTTTTGCCGTTTACAAGGGGGGGGGCACACAAACTAACGGGAAAAATTAAAGGCAATCGCCACCACCATATTTAACGGCTCACAGACGCTGCTCTTAAAACCTCCATAATGGTGATGATAATCATCATCATTTAGGTTTTAAATGCAATGTTTGGGATCGTCATGATAAACCATCATCCGTAATTTCGCGCTAACGACACTGAGTCCGGACATTGTTTTGGTAACTACACTTATGAGTACTGTTTCCTGGAATCGTACTTTTGATTTGATCCTTTTTACTTTATAACCAAATAAATGTTTGATTAATGAATTCCACTTTCATAATTACTACTAAAGTTGTGATATAATTTTGAATGTCCCTTTGCTTGCTCTCATTTAAGGTCAACAAGCTACCCTTTGCTACTCTTCAGGAAACAAAATTTCCCGCGAAAACCAGTACTGGCGGGTTATAAGTAATTTCAGACGCAAACACATGGACTGGACTAGCAAATAGCCACCGCAAAAGTGCAAAGTTTGTATAAGACATTCTTTTACCCATGGTAAAACAAAAAATTAAAAAAGAGAATTTTTTAGGGTTTTTTTTCTCTCTTTTTATTTGATATAACGTACATGTTGAAAATAATGACAAGCCAGCAGAGGCAATATGTACAACTATATAATCGTTTATTGGTAGACTCATTCTGTGTGCTTATTACAAAATATAATGGTGACAAGACATAATAGAAATACGTTAGCAAGTAAGTAGTAAAATCGTTCAGTCCGGTGAAAGTAGGTCAAATATCATGATCATTATGAAGCCATTCATAAGGGAACACGCACATAGGGGCGGGCACTTGCCCTCAACCCCCACTCACCCACCCCACCCACCCCATCCCGCGGATTTCACCTCTTATCATGTTTTAGCCAACATCCCAAAAACTTAATAGCTGACCATTACATATTTGCCACCATCCCCAAATAATTCTGCGGAAGCCCCTGACAACATCATGTATTTTTATTTTAAAACTTGCAGTAATTAACTAGTAAAGAAATTAAATTGTGAATACCCCTTAATTATGTATAGCAGTTATTGTCTTTAATATATGTTTGGTACAAGTCAAAAAAGCGAATATTAATGTTCCCCATAAAATCAGATCCGTATCACAAATTAAAGGTAGTCGATGGCGTTCTACAATTTCGTTATTTGCATAAGGTTACATTTTAAAGAAAAGGAATTTCTCATGTTTTCTTCACTGGCTATAACGTATATTTAAAAATTTTATGTAATGTTAGCTAATTTTTAATTCTCTTTATATCCGTGTTTGATTGATATGTGTATATTGGGTTATGGAGGATACAGTTTGGGCTTGCTTCACATGTGCGCCTATTTAAAAAATTGCTTAAAAAAAATTGGTCATTTTCACTTCAGGGGTAAATTGTAGAAAGAAAAAAAAACAATACAACTTATAAAAAACTATATAAAAAAAACAAAAAATGTATTATCTGGCAAAGTTCATATTCCCCCTATTATAATAGCTGCTGAATATTGTGTATTTTAGACTAATTCGTGCTGAATTTTTTTAAGCACACGGGAACAGTAATTTTGGTCAGCTGTGTGCTTAGTTAGACCATTTACAATTTCCATATGTACCATAGCCAATAAAATTTCCGCCTCTGCACATGGAGGTAACATTGAGGTATGCCAAGAATCTCTCCGTTGTTCATGCTACAAATGCAAACAACTTCACCTTACACATCCCACTTTCTCAGAAGTTCAAAATATCTGCTGAGGACCGCCTAAACAGAGATTACTTAGTTTTTGAACCAATTTGTTCTGTTATATGCTGTAATTGCATCAAAATATATAATTGTTTTGCATTTTCTAAATCATTAACACCGGCAAATATTGTACTAAAGGATTCGATTACAAATGATTATGCAAATCACAACATTTATTTCTTATTCTAGTATACATAACAGATCATTTCCCGTGACCAACGAAAAAAACCGACAGGTGCTTGCTTTGTCTGACCATGTGTTTTACTTTTGAAGATACCATAGTTGCTTACACCTTTTATTGAATCTGGGAATTAGTTCCCATCATGAACAATGTCCGAATGAATTTATAATTATGTCAAATCTGGCATTTATGACTAAAATTAATCTTATTTCTATTAAAGTTCCTTTGTCTCACCAAACATAAGTGGTATGACGTATGAAAGGTTAGAAGGTGAGACGCCGTAAACAATTTTATGGAAGTAGTGTGTTTATGGAACTCGTCCATCTATCAACATAGAGCAAATTTTCTTCATAAATCTTTTGACATGAAGCATTTCCGGTGATACTAGTCACAATTCTCCCTTTTTCTAATTGTAACTTATCTAATTTAATGGAATCTTCAGCCGAATAAAACTCAATACAACATCAGCCTATTTTAGGAAAGGGGTGGGGTTATGAATGCACCATATTACCTTTAGGTAAAATTTATATTGAAATTTTTTTCAAAGCAGTTATAATTTATATATCGACATAAATATGTTATCATATTTTTGATCTAGTTGACTAGATTACCACCATTGCCTTGACAAATGTGTGTGTGTGCGCGCGTGTGTTTGTGTGTGTGTGTTTGATCCATTTGACCAGATTACCACCATTGCCTTGACAAATGTGTGTGTGCGTGTGTGTGTGTGTGTTTGTGTGTGAATGAGTGAGATTCTTTGAATGCGCACGAGATTAATATTTTTTTTTTTAAATTTTGTTTTAAATGAACAAATAACTTGTATATAATATAAACTATCTGACGGTATGAATATGTGTTAAAACTGATAAATATTAGCCCAACAATATGTTGTAGAGTGACTTAAAAACTGCTAGTTTTTATCGGCCATCCAAACGATTTTGACTTGTGATAAAACTTTCCTGGTGCTCATAGTTTTGTAATGGACAATATTACTTATAAATAATTTTAAGTATTGATGATGATGATGAGGAGGAGGATGACGACGACGACGACGACGCGATGATGATGACGACGACGACTGCATTGACACGGGTGCCAGCAATGACGAAAACGGCATTATAAATATTGTCGGTAGCGGAAGAGTAATGTTTGGCGACTAAACATTTTTCACTGAATCTGTCATAAGATGTACCAGTATTACCTTTTGTTAGCAGTGTCATTTCAAATATATATTTTAATGGCTGTTTATATATATATATATATATATATATATATATATATATATATATATATATATATATATATATATATATATATATATATATATATATATATATATATATTTATATATATATATATGATTATATGAAAACAATATGTTTTGTTAAGTGGAAGGGATTAACAAATGCATATAGGTAATAACTAGAATTAAAAGAAAATATAAATATTTAAGTTCAATCACTCAAAAAATAAAATCTGGACAAAATAAATTGAAATATTTAATTATGCTAAAAGAAATAAAAGAATTATTTGAAACATTATTTTATTGAAGGAAATATGGCAACATAAAAAGTTCAGACGTCTGCAAAAAGATGTAATATCTGCATATAAATATTATTAATGTTTACAAAGAAAAATCCATTTTTAATTTACCTTTGATTTTCTTGGCAAGACTGAAAATATTACAATTTCTAAAATTACTTGAAACAGCGTTTGAATATTTCCCAAAAAAATCAGAATGAAAATGTGTAAAAAAAATAAGGGTCTGCCATTACAAATATAATCGACATATCACTAGCACAAACTTTAAGATTATCCATTATTAAAGATAGTTATAAAAACAGAATAAACCATTACTAAGATTTTTCTGCATGATGGAATAATGTATGATACATCTAGATTGCTTGAATTAAATAAGCCCAACCATTGTTTAGTTAAGCAAAAAGTAAAATAAAACAGCTAATAATAAACTCTGCAGAAGTTCATTTTGGAGTTGTTTATCAATATACCTGATAATAATAATAATAATAATAATAATAATAATAATAATAATAATAATAATAATAATAATAATAATAATAATAATAATAATAATAATAATAATAATAATAATAATAATAATATGGGAATATACTGCAAATTATTATATCTGCTACCACACAACCAAACGCTAT